>JAVSCE010007005.1:0-17095 GCA_032199065.1 Smutsia gigantea
AATCACATGAACAAGGAAGTAATAAATTAGAAAGAGCCCAATGGGATTTCTTTGATTATAAGTTCGATAAAGGTAAAAATTGTATGCCCGATTAGAAAGGAACTCCATAATACCTTCTCCATCCCCTCCCAAAGAAAGCTAACAGAGACAAGAGCACTGAGATCTTTCATTTTTGACTTCCCGTAATAGAAATGCTCAACATAGAGAAGTGGAGAGAAAAATACAATAAACTGATAACTCTTCTATCCATCTCTCACCTTCAACAATTATCAACTCATGGCCAATTTTATTTCATCTCTTGCCTCCTCCCTCTCCCCATGCACTTGACTCCCACTCTGACTCTGGATCATTGTGAAATAAGTTTAGACATCATATCAGCTCACCCATAAATACTTCAGTACATATCTCTAAAAGATGAGAGATGAGAGACCTCTTTTCTTTTTAACACAATCCCAATGCCATTTTTATGCCTACAATGAAAAAAATAATAATGTCATCAAATATCCAGTCGGTATGTTATTTCCCCCCATTGGTCTCATGTTTTGTTTGTTTGTTTAGCTGTTAGGGTTTTCCCAACTCAGGATCCAAACAAGGTCTACCCATTGTATTCGGTTGGTGTGGGTCTCAAGTCTGTTTTAACTTAGGGCTTCCCCTTCCGTCTGCCACCACTCGTCCCACCACACCCTGCACTAGTGGTACATCCTGAGACAGTCTTTCCAAGCCGTAGTGAACACACTGTTTTCTGGTTCCCAACAGGGACTCATCTCTCCTGATAAACACATAACAGTGTACTGGATCCCCTTCTTCAGGATATAACCTTAAGAGGTCTGCATGGACTTGGGTCCATTTTAAAGTACAAAAATGTATCCAAGAAAGATAGTCTGATTACACACTGTACTGGAAAAGATAGAAGTCAATTTCACACTACACTTGAGATACCACTTTTGAAAAATGTTACTATTGGGGGATGTTTCATGAAAGTCAATAGCTATTTTGCTCCATTGATGCTGCCCCCTGCCACCACTTTTAAAGAACAAATATGAAACGGGAAAATGTCTCAATAGCAACGCACATATATCCGTTACATCATGGAGATGGTGGTGGCCCTTCTTCCTAAACCTCCCTAAGCCTTTTCTTAGTTTCTCTATATGAAGCAGAATAAAATGAAATGCTTTGCAGGGGAAACCCCCTGAGCCTCGTCCCACGATTTTCCCAAGCTGAGGGGCATCTGTGGAGAGTTGGTGTGATGTGAAAACACAGAGAGTAACTGATGTCTGTGCATTTCTTTGGGTCACCATGGCGCTATTAACCACAGGGTTGTGACAGGAATGCTGTACCATCTCCTCCCAGCCTGCCGCCACTGAGGACCCAGGAGGAAGTACATGCTCAGGGCCTGTTTACTCTTCTCACCCACACGTCCCCCTGGGCTTGCACTTCACCTCTGCACTTAACACCTGACCAGACAGAATCCTGTACCGCAGACCTGGAGGTGCAAGCCTCATTACTGCTTCTCCCCCCGCGCATGCCTGGGATTTGTCCGGCAGTGGAACGGGCAGGAGTTCAAAGCAGCTGGCACCTTTTCATGACTTGAATCAACTAACAAGGATTCCAAGAGGCCTGGCTGCCCGAAGGACCCTGGAGCAACAGCTGGTCTAAAACTAATAAAAACAACTACAGAGCAATTTGTGAAAATGTCAAGGCCAGCACAAAGATGTTGACCCTCATAAACCTTGATGTGAACTTGGAGAGGCTGGCCCGGCCTGCCTTCGGGGTGGCAGAGGGGTGGGGGCTGCTGCCTTCTTGCCAATTTTCGCATCTTTCTAGATCTGCCTAATGCCTTGCTCCATTGCCCAGCCCTCTCCTGATGTGGGTCGCTCTAGAGGATCAGTCATCTGAGCCATCAACTCTCTTTTGTAGGTAGACCCTCTCTCCATTCTGCCATGAATAAAGTGTCCCCTGTGTTAGAGGTGGCTGGAGCCTGGGATCCTAAAGGCTGGTTAGAAAAGCAGCAGCGTTAGGAAGAGGGATGGATAAATAGTTCCTTAAGCCTATAAAGACACTCAGAACCTAAATAAGTAAATGTTAAGATTCCAGGCTCAACAATTCATCCTATTCTCTTCTCCTCTCTCCCTTTAAATGGTTCAGAGTGTACTCTACACTGTTTATACAAAAGCAAATGCCTCTCAAGATAAATGGGCCATTCTGTAAACTCACAGCTGTATAAGCTACAGAAAGTTACAGAGGTGATTAATTGATAAAGACCACAGCTTAGCTTATATAGACACAGAGTATAGGGCAGCCCAGATCACAATTTTGTTACTACTGCAAGGATTGAGCCAAATGACTATTTCAGGACCCCTAAAGTCAATCAGACTAAAAGGAGGAAAAATTAACCTAATTTGGAAAAGGGATAACATAAGGAAGATTTGCTTTTACTTCATATTAGTTTGCAAGTGTGTTGTGTGTGTGTGTGTGTGTGTGTATTTTAAAGTCCTTTCATGAGGATAATGATTATCCTGGCATGAGGAAGGTGGCAGAACAGGAGGATGGTGGCCAAAAGGGGGCATGAGAGGGGCTTCAGAAGCACTGGCAATGCTGGCCCTATTTTCAGCCTGGCATGATGGTCACACCTAGATTTGCTCCGTGATCAGTCACATCAACACATTTCTATTTTGTACACTTTTCAGTATGAGGGTAATTTTGCAGTTACATATATTTATTTCTTTCAAGATGAATACAGTCCTAAGAAATACACAGTCCCTTAAAAAGTTCTATGGAAGTTTATTGTTAAATACTTTCTTCATACGGGCACCTCTAAGAACTCCCCATTCCTTAAAGTGTGTTGCTTGACCACCTGCTTCCAAGTTATCTGAACATTCAAAAAGCAAAGAGGGAGATCCCACCCACCCAGCTGACACAGGCCTGGGAGAGGGGCAAGAGGAGGGGGAAGGAGGTAGCTCTGGAGCCCCTCACCCAAACCAGAAAACTGAGAATCATCCTTTGCACCTCTCTTTTGTGCACTGGCCCTATCCAGGCAACCATCAGATGCATTTTATGACCCAATATATGGTTTGACCCTCCCCATCACTGCCTTTCTTCCCTGACATCCTAACACGGGTCCTAGCTCCATTCTTGCCCTCTGCCCGCTCATCTTCCACATTGCTTCCAGGACAGTACTCCTAAAACATAAATGTGACTATATGAAAGAGTCCCGCCTTGCTAAAGCCTTAGTCACACGCACATACACAGACACACACACCCAAAAGGCCCAGCTCTTCGGCCAGGTCTACAACTGTGCTTCCCCAGCCTCCTCTGCCCTGTGTGTACCTAGCTCCCCCACACCTCCTCCCTGCTTTCCAGATCCCTAAGTCCCCGTGCTCTTCTGGACGTTCTTATCTTGGCTAGTTTTGTCTCCTCAGCCTGGAAGTCCTGTCCGCTCCCTTCTCCTAGCAAAGTCCTCCCCAGCTGCCGCCTCGTCTGCCGCTCCTCCCCCGCTAGAATGGTATACTGTGCCCATCCTCGTGGAGAGCATCCCTACTGAGTTAGAAGCGTCTAAAAAAAGGGACTCTGCCTTGTTTCTCTTTGAAGTCTGAAGGCCTTACACATAGTAGGTGCTCAGTAAATGTTCCTCCACTAAATTCAATGGACTCCAACAAAAGTCCAGGACAACCTCTTACTCAGCTCCTCAGCCTTGGCTCTGTCCATTATTGGACTCTTTTCCAATCATAGTGGACACTTGATCATTTCTGGCCCACAAAGAAAGATGCTTCTGGCGCAGCCTGTCTTTACTCAGCCTCCCCTGGTCCGGCTCAGGCCAGAGCAGCCAGCGCTGTTGCCAGCAGCTATAACCATCACAGGCTGCTCCTGCTAACAGCGGCCATGACCGGGATGAGGTGAGCCTGGTCGCTGCAAAGTGCTCGGTCTCAGCCAGTTGCTGGAGACTTTCTCTGGTGGCCTTCTAGAGTAGTAGGCAGCAGACAGAACTACCTTCACCTGGAGCAGAGATGTCTGGGAGGGTGTGTACCTCCCTCCAAACCAAACCACCTTTTCTTCCACATGCCTTTGCAATTCAGACTTCAGCCTCCCTTCCCTGGAACTCTCCTACTTGGAGGCTGCTTTTCCAGCCGAAGATGCAGAGATGCTGTGAGTTCTAAGTGCAATTGCACTGACCCAGGGGCTGGGCACAGCATTCATGCTGCTCGGAGATACCCGTGACTGAAAACAGGTCCTGTGGCACAAGGATTGGGTCCATAAAGCATTTTTATATTGAAAAATTAAGATAATGGACAGCATTTGGCATTATAGCATGTTCACATTAAAAAGGGATATTAGGTAAATGTCAAGTGTCGTAGAAGTAACTAAGAGATCAACAAGTTCATACTCCCATTTCACAGAGAGGTAACTGAGGCCCAGAGAGGGGGCATTACTTTTCCTAGATCACACAGCTGGTTGGCACTGACTTCACTCCAGTCAGGGCTTTTTCCAACTTCCATACTCCAACTCAAGGACTTAGTGGCAAAAACAGAGCCCAGGGTTTCCCAAGACCTCTTCCCAGCCTATCTCCCATCTGCCTTTCAGGGGGTTGCATTTCTAATCTCATGGCCTATTTATTTAAAGTGCACATCTGACTGTCAGCGGCTGTGTGGCATGTCCCCTCTCACGTGTACTTGGAGTAGTTCCACTTAAGCCATGGTTTCTAAACCTGTACCAGACCACCTGGAGTGGCTTTTGAAAATATAGAATCCTGGTATTGGTATTTTCCATTTCAGTGGGATGAGGCTCAACTATCTGTATTTTTTTTTTAACTCCTTTACTAATCCCCCTGCAAAGAAAAGTTTCAGGACCACTAGGCTACTGCCCTTTCCATATCCTCGCTAACCTGGAGTTTCTGTGCTTTTATATAATATGGAATCCCTCACTTCTGATGCTCTGGCAATCCATCATTCCTAATTTAAAAAAAAAAAAGGGTAGAATGAGAAGTACGGATTTCTTATCCAGACTTCCAGCACAAAAACAAGCACCCAGAGGGAGAATATGAAAGTCGCTCAAGGTCACCAACAGACTGCCTCCATCAGCAGGAGAGCCCAGGAAGTTTAACTCCCTAACCACGAGATGATGCTGTCCTATAAAATAAAAAGCAAAAAGGAGACCTGTGACCCTGAATGACTCAGCCAGTGCCCTGCAAGGTGAAAGTCAATCAGTGTCTGTGTCCCATCTCTTCATCCATGGTATAAGAGTCGTAATTCCTGCCTCCATTTCAGGTGACAGAGATGCTTATAAAACCCTGAAGGTATAAAAGTGTTAACAGAAGACAGACTACCTTTTTAAAATAACTCAGACATGATATTCCCTCTTCAGGAGCTGTGTCGAGTAAAATTTCCATTTAGACCCAGCATGGTAATATGAACTATGAGCGCACTGACATCTTAAACCCCTGTTCATCTAACTTGGGCTGAATGGGTGGTCTCACTCAGTGTGGCTACTTCAATGTATAATTTATTAAAATCAGCCTAACATCAAGATACAGCTTTCGCACATGCATCGATTCTCTCAGTCTCCAGTCAATCCCAAAACTTTGTTATAAACTCTGTAATATGGAAGGCACCTCCATGGGAAAAAGCATAAACCTTTTCAACTATAAACACTGGACTCAGGAACTGGACTCTAAAAGATGGTGGAAGAACATCGTTTAGTGATTCAAAGAGAGTTCCTATGACCAATCAGTGCAAGCCCCCTGGGAGAACCTCTGTATTAGCCTTCTAGAAGCGCCTTCTTTGTACCAACTCCCAATAACATGAGCTGATGGGGGAGACAGACTTGTTCAGTAGACTACGTTAGAATTGAAAGCTTAAGAAGCCTGCAATAAAATCCAACTTAAATGTACAGGGTTCAGTGGCTATTCTCTCCTGGGATTTAAGGTCCTGTGATGCTGACGCTGTTTTGCAGTGTATTATTTGCTTCTGTTGGCTTCCATGTGATGCTCATACCCTTAGCTCACTGTGGTTTTCCCACTGGTCTGTGGGAAAACTCTCGCTGTCCTCACACATATAGTGGGAAGCCACAGAAGAACAAGCAGGCAGAAAGACAGGGGAAAGAGAGAGATCCGAAAAATGGAGCAGTGAAAACAGAAAGAAAAATGGACGCACAGCAAAACAATAAAGTCATGTGCGGAAACCAGAGAAGCAAATGCAAAAACAGAAAAGGGAGAAGAGGAAGAAAGGGGAAGAAGGTATGTGCCCTGTGGATGGTGAAGGTGAGAACAGTTCTCCATTCCGCGTGGTTTTGAGCTGAGGCAGGAGGAATGGAAGGGTGACAGTTTTGTTGGCTGTGGGGAAGAGGAAGGGCAGTGTGGCACACGCCAACTGCACCAACACAGCTGGGGCCAGGGGAGCTGCAGTGGCCCACGCCCTGGCAAGTCAGGGTGACCTGACAGACTGGAACCGACGTGGGAGCCAGGCTACACATTGAGGCATCTGACATTCTGACTTCCAAGTCCATAGGAAGTATCCACAGTTACCTAAGTCGTCTTGCGGGAGGAGAGAGAATTTCCAGGGGGCAAAAAAATGAGGGTCTTTCCACTGAATGGACTGGAAGCTTGAGGGGCCCCCACCCTCATGTTTGCAGCCCGGGCCAAACGAAGCCTTCTGGGCTGGTGTGCAGAGCAGGTGTTCTCAGGGCAATCAAATCAGACCCTTTCTCAGGCTTTCTGCAGAGCCTCAGTCTCTGGAGAGGTCAAGGCTTGGGGGAACCCCAGTGTCGGCTTGGGGGACAGACAGCTCAAGATGTCATAACAAAACTATAGACTGGGTGGCTTAAACAACAGAGATTTATCTTGTCACATTCCTGGAAGCCAGGAGGTCCAGGATCAAGATGCCATGCTGGCCACTTTGATTCCTGGGGAGGGTTCTCTTCCTGATTCCCAGGTGGCTGAGAGGGAGATCATCCCTCTTACTGCTCTGCTTATAAAGACACTAATAATCCCACTTGTAAGGACTCCACCCTTATGACCTAATTGCCTCCCAAAGACCCCCAACTCCAAATACTATTACACTGACGAGGAAGGCTCCAACTTATGAATTTTGGGGAGATACCTTCTGTTCATAGCACCCCTAGTATTTGTTTTCCTTTTTTTTTCTTATGAAAACTTTCAAACCACAGAAAAGTGTAACATGAACCATGGTACCCACCATCCAGAACTAACAAATGTTAATACTTTACCACATTTTACCAAAGCTTTTAATCTTTATTTTAAATGTTACATCTGTCTGGACCCTTCCCTGATCCTGTTTCCAGAGAAGTAAGCATGATCAGGAAATGTGTGTCTGCCCTTTATCTTTTTGTATTTTTTACTACATATATATGTACCCATGAACTGTGTTTGGCATTGTTTGAGGGTATTTGTTTAAATTTGCATAAAGGGTAGTACATACTACCTGAAAGTTGCTTTTTAGAACTTAAACATTATGCTCTTGAGATTCCTCCATATTGCTACATATAGGTCTGATTTATTTTTAATTGTTTTACACTAGTCCCTTTCCTGAAAAGGAGTTAGCCTTTTGCTGTTCTGTAAATAGTTTGTGCACCAAGAATTATCCATTTCTTGAAATTATCTGGGGTTTGGTGTCATTACAGTGAAGATCTTTAAATTACCAAACCAATTATCTTAAATAGTTACTGATAATTCTTCTTGGTTCACTTTTTGGTGTATTTTTTTTTCCAGAATATTGTCCATTCCATTGAAATCTTTTAATTTAGTAAAATAAATTTCTTTCACCATTTATTTTTCAAATCTCTAAGTATCTGTTATGATCCCAATTTTGTTTGTTTATACTTTTGTCTTTTATCCCTTGATTAATCTTGCCAGAAATTTGATTATTTCATTAACCTCTTTAAAAAAATCAGTTTTTTGGCTTTGTTGAAATTCTCTATTGTTTCGTAGTTTTCTATCTTGACTCAAGTTTTATAATTACTGTTTTCTTCGGTGTGTCTACTTTGGATTTACTCTTTATTATTTTCTTTACCTTCTCCATACAATACTTAACATATTTTCAGTCTTTCATAGCTAATAGATGTGTTGAATGCCCCATTTTAAGCAAAAACTTATTTCTTCACTGCTTCTGCCTGGTTCTGGACCCAAAGCCTGCTGCTTCAGGCTTACTTGCTATTTGTCTTTCTGCTCCATTTCAGACCAACAGATGTTTACCTTGTCTTTGAGTATGGCTATGCCATTTTCCTCATTTTATACTCTGTACATTACTGGTATAGTTAAACTAAAGGTGGTGATTGGAGCATAAATTTATAATATGATTTTGACAGAAGTCTGTAGCTAATCCTTATACCAAGCCTCCAAATGCAAAAGCCTTTGTTTATGTGAAAAATTTAACACTCATGAAGAGGGAAGGAGGTTCCAGATGTTGATTCAAAATCTGTGTTTGTAGGGCTGCAACTTTCAATGTTGGCGCACATGTTCTCCTGAAGGGTGTGTGTGTTGGAGGGGGGAGCCCTTGTTTAGCCTTGCCACGAATTACATGTCTGACCACAGGAAGTGAGGTGGCTGGTTACCATCACAGCATTCACCCTAGGTGACCCACGACTTAACAAGCCCTTTGTCTGTGGAATGATCCTCCCCTGAGGTTTCCAGTTTAAAAAAGGGTTTACATACTGTTGGGAAGAAGACACAAGTTTCAAATGTTGAAACAAACCTCCAGAGATGGATTTATCCTTGAACTCAGGCGGGTATGCATCCCAAGGAGGAGTGCGTGGTAATGTACAGAGATGGAGGTGGGACCTACACATGCAGGCATTGAATAAATATGAAACCCCAGGCTTCTTGGGATGACAAGTTTACCATTAAATCTGGGTGAGAAAAAAATGACTTTATATTAAAACAGATATATAGATATACAGCATTAAAACAAAATTCACCAGAGCTTTTATAATAAAATACCAGTCTTGACAAGAAAGTGTCGTTTTCCTTTGAGTCAAGCCCTTAGAATCTCAGGGGTTCATTCTTCTGGACTATTTGGATACTTTGATGGATATGTTGGAGAAGAATCATGCTAGGTGAATGCAGTAAAATACAAGGCTAAAAGGTGGTATGAAAATTTCCATTCCCTACTCATTTATTCACCTCAGTCAGATTCCTGTTTTTCTACTTTGTAACCAAGAAGGCCAAAACTCAACTGAGTCAGTGATTAGGATGTTGTTTAAAGCCTGATGGTTTAGTCTTATTGGCTTTAAACATTTCTAGTTTATGTAAAAAAAAAAAACTGTGCAAAGTGAAAGTACACCCACAGTAGGATATTCTGCCTACAAGTATACCTACTAACAATTGTTCCTTTTCTTTCCTTTCATGAATACTAATACATTATTTGCCCTGTCCCAAGTCTTTGATCACCATGTTTTCCAAAGTATAAAACACATGACCTGACAACAGGACAGAATCACTGGCCTAGAAAATACCTGATGTACCTTCACTGAAATTATATGCCGTGGAAAAAGACTAATGATTGAAGAGTAGAAAACAGTACATAGCCTTCTACAAAATGATAGAGCGGAAGAGTGAAGTCTCCAGTGAGATAATTATGTCACTGCATGTATTAGCATGTACTGAATGGTTGATAAAGGGCACCCAGATTTTGTCCATATCCTGTTCTCTGCACTTTTCGTTTGCTATCTTTCGGTAATCACCTCCCCCACCATCAAATATTCCCCAGGGTTCTCAGGCTTCTCTTGTACAAGAATGGTTCCTATTGACAGAGGGCCTTACCAGTTATCCATTCATTCGTTCATCTATTCTTTATTCATCTTCCATTTGTTTTCCTTTATATACTAGCTACTTTCACCATAGATTTTCACAGCTCTTAAAAAGTTATACCACTTTAATATCAATGATACCTTAATTAAAAAAGAAATCCTATGGGGGGGAAAAAGTCATACCACTTTATGTGTGATTTTTTTTTTTGCTATAACAACTTTTGTAATAAAAAAACTCACTAAATAATTAAGGACAAGAAGTAAACATTCTTCACTGAGGTTTCAAACAAACACCTACTCACCAATTTCCTTGACACAACAGTTTATTGTACGGAATACTATTTGAAACACATTTAAATCATAAGCCACATTTGTGTAAACCCAAAATGTTTTATTCTGTGTACATATGCCCCATAAGACGCCTGATGAAACAGCAGTATCTATGACTCTTGACCTGTTATGTGCATGCACTATTTCCATATGTTTTGAAGCACTCTCGTGTTTAACCTTTACTTTGCCCTGGAAGTATATTTCTGAGCTATAATTTTATTTTGAACCCAGTGTGACTGCACAAGCCACAAAAAGGTGAAAAGACTGAACAAGAAAGAAGAAAAAAGAATAAGTACAGTAAACTTTTAATGCATTGCCTTTTATGTATAAACTATATTGATTACACTTTCAAATTGTTCTTTATTTACCTAAATTTGTTGTCACTGTTCAATTGATGTATTTTTCTTTCTGTGAAAATTGTTTGGGATCTTGGGGCATACAACACAATTTTTCCCATTAAAACGAGCAGAGATTCTTTTCTTCCAGATAACAGCTTTTCACTTGGCAGAATTTTTAGTGCAAATTAAAGTCATTTAGTGGGAGATGAATATACTACTAATATACTATGTTCAGACATAGACTATGACTACGATGCATAGGAAAGCCAAAGATAAATTGAACACAGACCTGCCTCAAACTCATGAACTCGTAAGAGACACTGATGGGTAAACAGCAGTGAGAAAGAAGAAATCAGTGAGACAAATGCTGTACTAAAGATTCAGGGAGTTTGGTGCAAGCACGAGGAGGAGGATGAACTGTAGGTGGGTGCATGAATTTGAGGCAGGAGATAGTTCAATGCTTTGCTTAGTCCTCTTTCCTTCAGCAAAACCACAGTACTTGTACCTTATTCATTAGTACGTTGCAAGGTAGGTTATTAATCTGTCAAAAAGTAAGGTGAGGAATTGGTGGCTCGTAAGTATCCAAGCGTCTACTAGACAACTCCACTGGCCCGGCCCCCGGACAACTCAAACTCAATTCACCCCAACCCCAATGCTTCATCCTCCCCAACAAATGTGTGTTTTCCAGTTGTATGATCCAGAAACTGGGGAGACATTCTGAGCCCCTCCCTTGCCCTTCTCTACCAAATCTGATTCCCAAGACATGTCAATTTTTCATCCTAAATTTTTCCAGAATCTGCCTACTTCCATCCATCCCTGGGCTACTATCCTGTTTCAACCTACCTCCGCCTATTCCCTGGCCTCTTAGTTCCCATCCTCTATTTTCCCTTCAATTCATTCTTTAGACTACAGGCAGAGTAGTATTTCTAGAATACAAATTTATGTCTCTTTCTTGGCTAAAGACCTGAATGGCTTGCCATTGCCCTTAGGACAGAAGCCACATGGATATCCAGAGCCCTCGGGATCTGACCCAGGCCTTCCGTTCCAGCCTTAGCTCCCCTGCGGTCTTCTCATGTACACTTCTTTCAGTCCCCTACAGGCAGCGTGATCTCTCACCTGAGCACCTTTGTACTTATTGTTCTCTTCCTGGATATCCCTCCACCCATTTCCTCTCCTGCTTGCTTAACTCCTACTCAGCTTAGTTCTCAATCCCTCCCTGATTCTCTGACAAGGTGAGGGACCCCTGTTAGCTTTTCTTTCTCAGGACCCTTTAATCCTTCTGCCTGGCAGTAATCGCACTGGATTGCAATCTGTTGTTTTCTCCCCTTTTAGACTGTAGGACTGGAAAAGCAGGGCTCATGTGTGTCCTCTTCACCACTGTACCCCTAGTGCCAAGTCCAACGGCTGCCATAGAGCGGAGGCCCAATCTATTGATGAATGAATGGCTTCCCTTATGAATTATGTAGAAAATTACCCATGGGCTCCATGCTTTTTAAATCAGGAAATGGACTATTAAGGACATTTCAGACAAGTGTGGCAGGCATGGGGGAGGTATATCTGAAAACGCTTCATCCTCATGTAGACTGTTCTGGGTCCCTAAAGGGCTGGAGTGTTGGTCGGGGCTCCCTGCGAGGCGCCTCTACTTCCTCTCCATATCACCTCCCTGCATCCTTCAATGACATGGCCTCCCTCTAGCCCTTCCTATAATGTAATCACCCAGCCAAAATATTCAGACCCTCCTCCATATTTCTCCTCACTTCCCTTCCTGTTGCTGGGTTACTCGGAGCCAATGTGAGGAGTAGTATCCTCCTCTAGGAGCAGGTCTAGGAGCCCGACACCTGGGAATCAATCTGCTGCACTTCACAAAACCCATGTGCTGCCGCGTGTCTGACTCACCATTTACTCTGTACTTACAAGATATAGAAAGAACAATTAGATAAATGTAATGAGAGACCAGATATACAAAAACAAAGCAATAATATAACTTTTATGACAACCAATTTATTCCCCAGTGAGATCTCTTTCCTCCTTTAAGGGTGAGGTAGGAAAATTACATATCAGAGACCAGGGAGGGTTTCTAATCTGACTCTGGGTTGGCAGACCAGAGAACCATTCTCTGCCTTTGCTTTTGGATCTGTCTAGACTTCCTAGAAATCTCAGGAACTTGCCTGACAGCACCGTAACTGATTTGTGGTTTCCCAGGCAACTCCCTACATCTAAGTAGTTCAAATTGGTATAAACTTTGTGGAGAGCAATGTGGTCACTCATAGCAGCCCTGGCCTTTTCCCCGTTGCTCTCAGCTCCATTCTTGCCCCTCCATGCTCTGCTCTGCAGGACCCACTGCATAATTTGCAGGGCCAGTGCAAAACAAAAATGCAAGATACCCTTGTTCAAAAGTATTAAGAATTTCAAGAGAGTGACAGCACAGGACTTTTCTAAGGATGGGGCCCTGGGCAAATGCACAGATGGAATGTCCACGAGGCTGGCCTTGCGGGTCCACATCAGGTGGAGCTGGGCCCTGCAAACGCCTTTTCCAGACCTTGTCATCTTGCTTCTGATTTGGTTCCGTCAACGGGAGGCTTCTCACAGCTACTAATCTAGGGGTTATCTCGCCTTCCCCTTTTTGCTCCTTCAGCCTTTCCAACAGTGGTAACCATTTGTCAAACTAGGTCCCCTGATTGAAACAATTAGCATGGTTTGTGTTTCCCTGATGGGACACTGGCTGACAAAGTAGCTAAATTCTTAAAATGATGTCTACCCATTGACCCAGCTATTCCAACTTCTGCAGATTTATATTAAGGATAAAATCAGGGGGTAGGAAAAGATCTAGACATAACACTGTTTATTAGAGTGTTGTCTGTAAGAGCAGGACACTGGAAATAACCCAATTCCTAAATATCCAACAATGTATCCGTTAACAATAAGATAGGAAAGACAAATATTAATGGAACAGAATGCAATATAAAATTCAAAAATGGACTCAAATATGTATGGAAATTTAGTATATGGCTCAAATGGTATCTCAAGGGCATTACAAGAAAAGATAGTTACAGACCAATACCTCTCATGAACATAATATAAAAATCCCTAACAAAGTATTAGCAAAGAGAATCAAGCAATATATAAAAAGGATAATAAATTATGACCAAGTGGCGTTTAATCCCGGAAATGCAAGATTGATATAACATTCAAACATATTAATATAATTCATACATTAACAGAATAAAGGCAATGATGATCATCTCCATAGATAAAGAAACAGCACTTGTCAAAATTCTTGATAAAAAACATTCAACAAATGAGCAATAGAAGGGTACTTTCTTAATTTGATAAAGGATATCTACCACTTACAGCTAACATCATTCTTAATGGTTATGGTATCCTAGGCAACCCCAAACATGGCAGAGTAGTTCAAACTGGCATCAACTTCATGGACAGTAATCTGGGAATAGATGGCCCACTGGCCATGTCCTGTCTGCTCTCAGGTAAGATCGAGCAAGGCCAAGATGCCCACTCGCCCTGCTTCAGCCAACATTTTACTAGAGGTTTTAGCAAGGACAATGAGGTAAAAAAGTGAAATAAAAGGTATTCACTCAGAAAAAAGAAGCAGAACTGTATTCAGAGATGACATGATAATCCCTGTAAAAAAAAATAAACACATGGGATTGGAACAATTGGATATCATTTGAAAGAAAATTAAATTGGGTACACATTTCATAAATTATACCAAAAAACTTTAAAATAGATCAACGGAAATGTAAAAGCACTAGAGGAAACCATGGAACAATTATTTTATAATAGGAATGCGGAAGTCATGAAATAACACCTAGAAGGTTAAAAAGTGATAAATATAACAACTATAACAACAAAACTGCCATATGACAAAAACACAGTAAGCAAAGTTAAAACACAAATGACAAATTGGGGAAAATACTTGACTCGTATTACAGACAAAGGGCTAATATCCTAGTATGAAAAGACTATATAGGGAAAAAACCTACAGTCTGACAGGAAATGGGCAACAGCTGTGGCTGACAGAGGACAATATCAAAAGCTCTCAAACATGAAAAGATTCTCAACCTCACCCTAATGACAGAATGAAAATTAAAAGCACCCTGAAATAGCATTTTTGGCAATCAGATTGGCAACGGTCAAACACATTTTCATCCTACACATTGATGAGGATGTGTGGAAACAGGCACTTTTAAAAATTGCTAGTAGGAGCACATAAACAGGGACAAACTCTGGGGAAAGTGATGTGACATCTATCAAAATTACAAATGCGTGTACCTTTTAACCCAGCATTAACAATCTCAAGAACTTTATCCTACAGGTACCTTGCCTCAGTGTGAAAGAAAGTTACTTTCAGTAGTATTTTTTGAAATTCCAAAAGACCCAATGTAACCGAAATGCTGAGCAGCAAGAGACTTGTTAAATAAATTATGGTATATATCATAATTCTATGACAGCCCTTCAACATGAGGAAATTACATGTATTGATCTATAGTGAACCTCAAGATGTATTATTAAGTTAATAAAGGAAGGTGCAGAACTCTGTTAACTGGGTAAACATGTAAGCAAGATACACATATGTGCTTGGATATATAAAAAATATGTTGGGAAGGATTTACCAAAAAAACAAAAAAAGAAAAGATAATTGGTTGCTCCTGAGAAGGTCTAGATAGCCAAAGAAGAGGTTGGAAAAGGGATTTTTTTCATTACATATCCTTTTATATTTTTGTCACTGAACCAGGTGTTTACTTATTCAAAAGATCATTTATTTTTTAAAATAAAGTAGAAGTATGTAAAATAATGTGGAAAACATTCATAGAAAACTGTCAGCTGGAAAAGAGATATACATATATATAGATAAAAATATGTAGGGCCAGATCTTTCATTTGTAAGAAATGCATAGATGCACATAACTGAATCCACTTGTGTCATATTCCCTGGCTGCTTCACGCCGGCCACACGCATGTGTGATTCATGATCAGCCTGAGATTTGGGAGTTTATGTCCAAAATTTGGGGCCCCTCCTCTTTCTCTCTCTCTTCTTTAGAATTTCTTCCCTTACTTTCCAGTAGGTGTGTCAAAACTTATCTGGCTCTTCAGGCCAATAAGACTGCTTTCTATCAACATTTTAACCATGTAAAATGGCCCAAATTAGAGCCTAAAATCCATAATAAGCAGGCAACTCTGAGATGTTTGCAGCCAAGGAAAAATGGCAAATGGAGTATACCTGAGAGGGATATGGGCTAAGGGGATATGCACACACATATATTCATAAAAAGACAGGAGAGAGTACACCATGTTTTTTGCTGAAGTGAATTGTTTAGAAGAGACAATTGATGAACCAGGAGATAAGGGGATAATCTAATCCCAGGAGCAGTCATTAAATAGTCAAGAGGGGACGGGACCATGGTGCCACATGGAAGGGCTTGCCTGGGAGCAGGAACATACATCCATGTGACAGGAGGGAAGGCTGAGATGAAAGCCAAGGTGGCGGGAGAATGAGGCCATTCTTGTGAAACTGCTTGTATTTTCTCAGTGAAATAAACCAGGTTTTCAGCTCAGAGGAAAGGGAGAGGTGTTGGATATTTGAGGATAGTAAGGTGCAATGTAGTCATTTCAGAGTGTGAGAGTGTAAGCTGACTGGGGAAAGGCATAAGGGCAGCGTGGACAGCCCACTTGAGATTTATGATGGTAAATTTAGTGACTACAGTTAGCAAGGTTGTTTTGTCCAGTGTATGAAGCTGAACAGAATACGGGATTTTGCCAGGCAGTCGATCCCACCAACGAGGAAGTGTGAAGTGAGTGCACAGAAATGATATAGTGATAAAGCACAAAATCTAAGCTGGAAAGGAGGAAGGTAAGAATAGCAATGATGAACAGTGAAAATGTAAATGGAAGTAAAAAAAAATAGGGCAAAGAATTATCCAAATGGAGTTATTCAAGTAATCTAGAAGGGCAAGAGGTGTCGGTCAGGGAACCAGATGCTGGAAGTGAAACGTGCCGAGTGGTCTTCTTACTTGGTGATGAAAAGGCCCAGCGGGGGGTGGAAGGGAAAATGGCTGTAGTTTAGGCGCTAGGGTTTCAGATGGGTCATTTCATTATTCTACTAGGCTGCCAAATCTAAATGCGCGGGAGTGTTAACAGGCGTGGGGTCGGGGACAGGGAGTCAGGTGCAACCACCTCCAGAGGATGAGGGGGCTGCACAGAAGATGCTAGAGAAGACAGCAGCAAAAGGGGTGGTACAATCTGGTGGCAGGTGCTTCAGAGCAGCTGGAGGGGGTCAAGGAGAAAAAGTCTTACTTGAGTAATAATTGTCCAGTCGTGGATGGACCTGTTATGTTCTGAATTCTACTCTCTAGTATTTCAATAAGCTCCCTCCCTTCTGTGGCAGCTGAGAGGCCATCCAGGGTGAGGGATTTATTCAGGGTCCTGGGGTCAGAAGGAAACTAGCAAACAGTGGGACTTTCATTCCTCCTTCTCTGCTACCAAAATACTATGGCAATGTTTTGGATATTTAAAAGAACATTTAAAACGCCCTTGTTTGTTTCTGCCTCTGTGCAACACTTGTGCTGCCCAAGGACAGGGAGTTGGTAACCATGGCAGTGGAGCAGAGAGTGGTGGTGAAGAGGTGGATTTTAAATGGGGTGAACTTCAGGCAGG